>BMAO01020441.1:0-45044 GCA_019973975.1 Trichonephila clavata
GGGCATGATCTAGAGGAGAGGGAAACAATCTCCAGCACCCTGCACCTGTGGTTTCTGCTGCGAATGCCCGCAGGACTTTCAGAACCACTGATTTAACAAGCCGTACTCCGAGTATACTTGTTGGGTATTTGGTGGGATAGGGCACCGAATCCCCAGGCCCTCCGGTCTGGAGTCCGATGCTCTAACAACTAGGATACCCAAGGCCAAAGCCTATTGTGATTGGTCCAAATATACAACTGATGCAATATTGCATCATCTTATTTTACAAACGAGACTATGAATGTTTTTTAAGAGATAAATTTGTAGTTGCAATGTATTTCACATTGTCTGGGAATTATTCATTTTCCATGTTTTACATACAAGGAAAAACAGGGAAAATCGTAATATAAAAAAATAATTACGTGTTAAAGTGAATGGAAATATGAGCTATTTAAAGAAATGACATCTTGTCTAAAGGAATAGTTTCAACCGTTCAGTAAGCCAATATATTATATTACTTGGAATTGACAATAAATCTATCAAAAATTCAAGGTCTACTCCTTTTAACGAGGAATTACTCATAAATTTAACAAAATTTTAAAAATATTTTAGAGAAAGATAAAATAAGACGCGTTTTGGAATGCGATATTCGGATTTAGGAATAATATATTATAAATTAATATTAACTTAAGTTATTTTTAAATCTTTCTTAGCAGAAAAATAAATTTTTAAATATATATATTAACTCTTCATGTTTAAAAGAATGTATGTATTTATAACTTAAGCTGAATAGTTATCCTTCAAAGTAAATCTTTTAAATATTATTAGCAAGTTAAAGTTAATGTAAAAATTCTTTTTAGAATTTCATAAAATATAACTAAGATTTTCTAGAATTCTTTGCTTTATGATTTAAAAAACAAAGATACATAATAATTTTATGCCACCATAGAAATATTGTGTGCGTCACGACATAACTTTGACAGTCATGTACCATTAGTTACAAAAGGAAGAATTTAATTAAAGGAATTCACAGGAAGCGAAAAGTACATGATGAAACTTCTTGATGCGTTTGAACAGTCTATAGAGCTGTCAGACTGAAATATGGGCTCCTTTTCATTGGAAATCCAACATTTCTTTTGAAGAATTCTTTTCAAATGGGATGCCACTCCATTACCAAAATCCTGCTTTAAAGCTTTTGTGAAGGAATTCCTTCTTTTTCGTTGATGGGTGTATATATAAGAAATGAAGTGTAAAACTGTATTTGGTATAGTTAACCCCCAACGAGAATTTAGAGTGTAGAAAGTAATTTTGCTTGGAATATCTAAAATTTCCAAAGGAGGACAGTAATTTGTGAGTATTTTCTTCCTTTTTTGACATCCAAACATGAAACATTAGAAGTGCCGATATACAGCCAAAAGCATGTTAAAAAGAACATATTATTTGCTTTTTAGTTTTAAATCACTTACTGCAGAGTGAAAAATATTTTCTAGTGATGTTATTTGATTATACAGCAAAATGTAAAATATAAATAAATGTAAATTAAATACAAATATTTAAAAATTATATCAAAACTAAAGCTTTATCATTTACAGGGAATATAAAAGAATATTAATACAATACCCTTTTTTCTACCACAGTTAAGTCCAAAATTAAATATATTAACATATAAGAATTTGCTTTTGAATCTTATATCATATTGATTCTGTTTGTTACAATGCAACAAATATTGATTATTATCAAAGAACGCAGAGTTTAATAGCTCAAATGAAATATATTTTTTGCATTATATATTTATAAGTTTGCATCACCTAACATCTGAGTTACTCAGAAGATGCATAAATAATTTTAATTTTATTTACAAAAAAAGAACATCAGTTTTAATTATTTTTAATATAGAAACAAAAATTCTTTGGTTTCAAAATATTTTATACTTATTTCAAATCAAATTTTAAGATTTCTGATTGTCATGTTTCTTTTCTTTTAGTTATTAAAGTTGAATTACACTGTGCATCAAAGTATTTTAAAAATGTAAGCAATGATAATATTATTGCATAATTACATTATATAAATATTTTCTAGCAGATCAGATGTATAATTTAAAACATATACAAAAGTATTCCATTAATAATTTTCTTCCGTAGTATATTTGTACAAAAATGTCTGGAATATTTTAAACACGTAAAATGTTTAATAGTTGAATGTTTTGTGACATATAAGCAGTAGTCCAAGATTATACTAAATTTGCAATTCAAATTTGTGAATAAGTAGTATTTATATCAACATTTCGTTGTAAAATCTCATGCAAATTATACGTTTTATGATTTTTAATCATGATCATATTTCTTTGCGCGAACTAATTTAATAATTGTGTTACTTATTTCAGCTAACGGCTTCATTTAACATTGGCTGGGCGCCAATGTAATGAACACGGACTGCACCATTCATAAGTGTTTGGGTGTTTCAATAAAGATCAGCCACAGTCAGAACAATTCTGAGTTATTATTCCTTACAAAATATCTACAACCCAGGTTGGGAAATGCACCTTTATATAAGTTCAGGAACAAAAGCAAGGTAGAAGATATATTTAATAATTGCTAAGACTTAATCAACTTACGTTTAGCACTCTTTGATTACTTACGGTCTGAATTAGCGTAATTCCTTTCTCAACAATTCGACCTCTGGTCGATATTATTCAATTATAACTTATTGACTCAATTGTCAATTAACAAATATTTAAATACTAAGCAGTTAAGCATCGAGCTGCTCTCGACAAGCTTTCTATTACTTTGCGCTAATGATTAACTTCTATCATGTAACTCCTAACCTTTCTCTTTCTCGAACCAATAAGTTAATGTTTAAATATTAGCCTTAATTGACATAAATCGCGTCTTCTTCTTCGGGAGAAGTTTTCAATACAACAATACTTAAAGAAATAGTTTTTTCTAAGAGTATTAGTAGGAGGCTCGTGGATAGACCTGTTACAGTACTTTTCCAAGACGTTCGACATGTTTTTCTCAAGAGAGGGGTACATTTTATATCAGGAAAAACAAGTAGCCCGAAATTGTGAATGATTGAATGAGATAGAGGATCATTGATGGATTGGATGGAACAACAATAACAAGCAAAGATAGCTACAGAACTTGATGATTCTATGTCTTCTGTAATTTGTGGAAACGGTTGCAGGAGACTGAATCCATATCGAGAAGACATGGATGACAAATGGCGATGATATATATATATATATATATACATATATATATATATATATATATATATATCATTTGAGACTATCAGCGTAGCAACACAGGACACTTACAGCTGTGAGGATGTGTACTGCATTTAGAATACGAGTTTCATGCTTTATGGTTTCTCAAAGACTTCATGAGAGAGGATCGAATTTCGAAATATGCACTGTTTACATACCGCTAATGAAGTAAACAACATGCTCTTTGAACGATTTCAGTGGTGCACGGTTCTTTTTATAGATGAATCGAGGACACTGATTATTGGTGTATATATGTCTAGGAAGAGTCTAGGAAACTGTAGCATCTTTCATTTATCTGGGAAAAGAATTATTATCACGGTGGAGGAGTAGAGGTTTTAACAGGCATAATGTTGGTTCGCCGCATTCATCAGCATGCGTTTCAGAAAAGCTCTCTGACTGATGAGACTTATATAGAGGATATCTTAGATCTGTGGCGGTATCTAAATAAGCCAGTAACAACCTCCGGACAGGAGTGATCACTTTTGTCTAGTGATATGTTACATGCTTACGGATCCAAAGGTCGCGGGTTCTAATCTCCGACATTGGTGGCCTTGGCTGAAAAGAAAAGCAGCGCAAACCTTCTGATGTGTCGTGGCGCCATCTACCCGCGAAAAGAACAATCGAAAGTCGTCAGGCCCACTTGGCGCAGCAACCAAAGTCGTCAGACTCATTTGACACAACAGTAACAACTTTCACGCTCGCCATAACAACAAATATCTCATTCATTCACCGATCAACCGACTCACTGATGGAGGAGTACTGTAGCGGCGTCTAAATAAGAGCCAGTAACATCCTCCGGACAGGAGTGATCACTTTTGCCTAGTGGTATGTTACGCGCTTACGGAACCAAAGATCGCGTGTTCTAACCTCCGACAGAACCTTTTATTCAATTTTTCATGGCTAAAGCACCGTTGATCTTATGTCTCTGTTGATGAATTACAACTCCCGTCCATTTACTGCTCATGCGGTCTAAGATTACATGAAAATCGAAGATATTTGCCTTACATGCAATTCTCCTGAACTTTATTCTATTAAGTATAGCTGGGACGCTGATTAGGAAGCAAGTGCGATTCTCGCTATCTCTCTCCCATTATTATCCCGGAGTTGAGAAATCCCTTGCGGCTGGAATGGGATCAACTGCCACAGGGAATTCTCAATTATTGAACGTCCCGTATGTTGGCACGCTGTGCAACCTGTCTAGATCCCTGTCCCTGTAGGTATCATATCTTTTATTGGATTCATTTTAATTCCTTATCATAACGTGGATTTTGGAAATTCCCGTTCAGGGAGTTTTACAAATAACCAAACGTACATAAAATAATTTTTGAATTCTATACATTATTATCTGTTATAATGTATACTCACACCAAATCTCCTTAAAATAAGTCTGTTCGACTTTTAAATATGCAACAAAATATAGAGAATCTCTTAATTTGTATACGAATATATTAGTGGAAAAAAGCTTCAATTATGCGTTGTATATTATTAGTCACGCATGGTATGCAGTTTAAATACGTTCCAGTTAGTGAATTTTAAATATTACTTCAAATAAAATATATGTGAATTAGAGAATAATTTTTTTATCTTATTTTTTAAAAATTTACATAAAGAAAAACTGGGACAAATATTATTATTAAGTACAGATCGTGTAGGAAATTTTATAAACAAAGAAGGAAAAACATGACTTTTAATTTAATTGAATGGATTTAAGTGAATTTGAATAATATTATAAGGAGGGGGAAAAGAATCTTATATATATATAAAGCTTTAATTGTCTTAGTAATTGAAGTTTGCAATGGTTTTTATGTAAAAGTTTCTCATTCTTAACGTATTTTTTGAACAAACAATTACAATTATGATTACATTTTACACTACATGCAATATTCAGATAACAAAGGAATCATTTTTGTTATTTTATAAGGTATCTGACAGCTTGCGATAACTTTTGTTTCTTAAAAAAAACCGGAGATATGGGAATTTTGTTGTTGTTTTTATATTTGCTTTGCCCATTTTAAGAAAAATATACGAAAATTAAGAAGAGAAAAAGAAATTATTATTACTAAAATGTGGGGAAAAAATTGGGAAAAATTTACATATAACATAAACGTGGTCTGCAACGTTTGGTCATTCTGTACCAAATGTTTATAAACAAATTTTCAATTTTTCAATTATGATGTTTTGTAATGTTATTTATTTTTGAAATGATCTTCAGGATAAGAGATATTTTAATTTTTATAAAAACTAGAGCACTTTGTCTTAGTTTTTGTATGAAATTGCTTAAAAAAACAGTGGTTATATGAACATAAGGGATTGTAAACTTTGTAATAAAACAGTGATTGATAAATCTGAAGGTTTAAACAATTCTACTATTATACAGAACATACACAAAAAATTTCAGTTAATTATTATCAAAAATTTTTTAGCAATCGCTAGCCCCGTTTGAGCAATTTTGAAAAAACATATTTCGAGTAACCCGCGACATCTTGCTTAAAGCAATGGCATCTGCTTTTACTAAAACACTTGTAGTTTTGTTCTAGTGAACAGAAAATAATAAACTTGGAATTTTTATAAAGCTAATAAGATGGCCTATAAAATAAAATCTTAAAAATTTTGTAAATTTTTGGCAAAATTCACAATTTTAGGGTAGTCGAATACCTTAAAAATACCTAAGCCATTAAAATTATCTTGTGTAAATTTTTTTAAAAAAAAATGCGCGGCACTTAAATAATTTGCTTTATTTGATGTGTGAACCTTGTCCTTTCCGATATAAATTTAAATTTTCTCAGTGAAATGGTATGCATTTTTAAACTTTAGAAGTTACTTATAAAAATTTTGCACAGACACGGAAATTGTCATTTCCGAAACTATTTAGTGTGGCTTCCTTTCAATTTGTGTTGTCTGTGCAATTCTCAAGAGGAAGCCTCATAAGTGCTTTTTGTACAGTGAAATTTCATTTTTAATGCAACGCATAATGATTGCAATCAAATATTTACGAATGTAATTTACATTCACCTGAAATTTAATGCACAATTCTAAGTCACATTTTGGGAACCTGTTCGATCGTGAAACTAATATTTTAAGTCTATGCTTCTGACCTTCAAATAAAAACACGATTATTTTTGATAAATCATTGTATGTAAAAATAAATTATAAAAAGGAATATCAATTATTTCCCTTTAAATTAAGTAAGGACATCGGTTTGAATAAGTAACTAATTACATATTTCACAAGTATTGCAAAGGGACTACTTAAATTAGGATTATGGTCAAGTGTAATAGATGAAAAATAAAAATTTGGTAGAATTGTATAGTTTTAATAATAAATTTTTACCTTTTCACTTTTAACTAATTTACGTATTAAAGGAATAATAAAGGAAATTATTTTCATGAAACTTTCAGCAATTTAAAGAGAAATTTAGAAGAATTTTTTCAATTACTACTATTAGTTCATCTCTCCCTATATATATATATCTTGTTCAAATTTTCAATCGTTAATAAAATACTTTCTATTCATCCATTTAAGTTCAAATACATTTTTTTAAAATTTGTAGTGGATGACACTTGATGTTAATACAATTAATTAAATGTTAATTCATTAATTAAATTTAAAAATGAATAAATAGTAACAAAGAAAAATAATAATCCTGACATCATATATATAAAGGAAAAGCGTTCGGAGTGTCCCTGTACTACAATGACTAGCGAGTTGGATGTATAATTCAACGTTCGTGGGTTCAAATCCTACCTGAGATAGCCAAATTTCTGAGCATGTGATTTCCTTTTACTATACTATTTTATTAGAATAATTAAATTTAGTTAATGAATAAGAACAATTAAAAAATAGTCCAACACCATATATAAAAAGAAATATGGAAAATTATACGAGGAAAATCGCTTTCTATCTTGTCACTTAATATTGTGATACTATCATATGTTTATATATATATATTTATATTAATTGTAATTATTTAAAAAAAAGTAAATAAAAAACACAATTTTTATTTGTTGATCTAAGTAAGAATTTACCTAATTTTTTTATATTACCTGTTTTCTTATTACTAATGCAAATTACCCTTGTAAATTGATAGTAGCTATGAGGTTATTACTTAGATTGTTTCAAGTCTACTAAAGATAAAATCAAGGCAATGGATTTGAGTAGAATTTTCACAGATTTGCAGGTGGTTAATAATGGAGATTGCTGTACGTTTAATGTAAATACACCGCAGAACCCTTGTTCTTCAAAATTATGAGCGTCGTCTCTAATTTTATGTTATCTAATTCGTAGCAACAAACATTGTGATAATTGATAATTCATTCATTTAAACGGTGTATCCTACAAATGTATTTCAGTTATGTTATACTGAAACTATATATAAAAGGAATTCTATGTTTAATAAATTAATTAGATAATTAATTAAATTACAATCTTTAAAAATAATGAAACTAAAGTCAAAATGTTAATTGCTGAGAAATTATACAATAAAATACATGTCTTAGCCGTTAAAGCACACATTTTTTTAGTTCAAAATGTGTGATTCCTCTGAATTTTTTTATTAAACTGAGTTACGTTGAAATTTCGCAACTAACTTTTAGTTCTAGAAAACATTGATTGCTTTTGCTCAAGCTCAAACATACGAATTATTTTTGTTTAACACCAATTTCTTTATTTTAATCTTAAATAAATGGATACTTTTTCTAATGTAAATTTCCGTTCTATAATATATCTATAAGCACCTCTAATAATACAGTTCCTTTTTATAGTGCCAAAAGAATTATAAAGAAATACTACAGAGAGCACTTCTGGTCTAAATTCAATCAAAAGAATAAACAAAAAGTGTGGTTTAGCACACTCCTTCATGTTCCAAAATGGCCACGAGTTAGAGCTGTGGCCGATATTCGAATTGCCACTGGCCACGACTGCCTGTCCAAGCATCTAAATATGACAGGCATTGCCCAGAGTCCACTTTGTAAACTGTACGACTCCAATGAAGAAATGGACGCCATTCATTTGGCACGTTGCCGTGCACTCAGCTCTGGATCCATGTGGAGCAGATATTGGGAGGCCAGACACAAAATGTGTGATTTATATAGACTATACTGTGAACTTGTGTTTCTTTTCTTATTTTTTTCTTTTATTATTTTTTGTGTTGTCCTTTGTTTTTTGTCAATATTCTCTGTGTCTCATTTCGTTTGAAGTTGTCTTGTAATCCGCCATTGAAAATAAAAAAAAAATATGTCGATAAGCTATACTGACAAAAATTACATATTCTTTTTGATAAAGAATAAGTATCAGGACGCATTTTTTATTGTAAATCATACTTTTCTTTGAACTTATGACTGATTATTTATAAAACATTAGACACATGTTTTTACAAAAGATAAATATGACCACATTCGTTTTTGAAATATTTCAAAGTATAATTTTGCACATTGTTCTTTTTACGCTTAAAAGAGCTATTTCTTTTCAATATAGCAAAATGTTCGATGCTAACTATTTATTATAAATGTAGTTTCGCTTAAAATCCAGCGTCAAAAATTTCAGCTTTTATATTCCAGAGAAAAACTTACATATTTTATTTAAAAAAAGAGAAAAGCAAACTAGGAAAGAAAACTTAAACGTATGCATACTATTAACCAATAAACCATAATATGGTGAAATATTTTTTATCTGCAATATATATGACTAAATCGCACAGTATGTTGGAATAGGGTTATTTCTTCAACCTGAAAGTTTAAAAAAAAACTAGCGCCAGGTCAAAAACCTTTCGAAAATCCCCTTCCATGAAATAGAGGTATTTCTTTCGCTGATTCCCATAAATAAATAGAATGTATTCATCAATATTTACAGAAATTCTTGTATCTACATTGCTAGAAGCTATTACTCTCTCTCTCTTTGGAGATTCTGCTGACAATTTTCTAGTATAAAATATATATATATATATATATATACAACTTGGCTTCATGCCAAAAGTGTTCAACCTCTACCCATAGTAAAGTGTTTCATATTATCTTGTGTTTGTCGATGTATATAGTTTATGTGTCTAAGTATCTCCTCAATTTTTTATAATAAACTGAGTTACTTTATACTATTTATATACGAAAAAACAAACAATGCACAAAATTTTTAATTTCCTTTTTTTTATAAGATTTTGGTATAATTTATGGGCATTATTTAAGTTAAATATTAGAAAAATGCTGATTTAAAGATCAAATATTACCATTCAGAAATTCCCTTATATATAATTTAAAAACTATTAAAAAAAACAATGGCAAAAATTGAAAGTTTAGTTGAGATCGATTTTTAGATGGCTTTTCTTGATATGCTTGTAAAATAAAAATGGAAACACTCAAGATGGGATTGATTTTCTTTCGATTTCACATCCGACAGCTTACAGGTGGCAACAGTAAAGTTAACGAACTGGTTTGGCGGAATCTTTCTGACGAGTTGTGGGCTTAAGACCCGATTTCAGCAAAGGCGTTTACTTTTTAGATGGGCTGACGCACGGCTAGTCTCAAAGCCGATTCAGCTGTCGTTACTAGACCATGGTTAAAAATTACGAGGTCCCATCGCCAACAATACTGGAGTATCTCAAATTTTGACTTTAATAAACAATCAATCCAATATATAATTCTGTTGTGCCGGCTGGGTGGCGTGGTTGGTTTGTCGCTGGCCTTCTACACCCAAGGTTGCGGGTTAAACCCCGGTCCAAGTCGGTGGATTTTCTTGTTGCAGAAAATCGTATGATTATACGGCATGTGAAAGATCCTTAGAGTGCCTGTTTGGCTTGGATACTTTCGGCAAAATTAAATCCTAGTACTAAATTTGCATCGTCCAGAGCTCAGGTGCCTCCATCTATGGAGGAAACTGAGCGTCAAAATTGCTTGCTGTAATTGGTATCGCCTATATGGTGTAGCGCTAAAAATTGGTACCAGCTCCTGGGGAATATACTAGGTCTGCAAAGGTTTAAAAGTACCAATGTGCAGCCCCATTGAGAAAAAATAATAATTCTGTTGTCTGATTATCTTGCAATTTCAATTCTTTTCAGTTTTAATCATGTTTATTCATCTCTCTCTTGTGGAGAAATTTTGATATATATATAGGAAGACATAGTGAACTAATAGTTATTTCTAATGGGCTGCGAATTGGAGTTTTTCCATTGCAGACCTAGTACATTCCCTGGGAAGCTAGTATCTATTTTTAGTGCGGCACCCTGTAAGTGGATACCAATAGCCGCAGGTAATTTTGACACCCAGTTTCCTTTCTAGAGGAAGGCACCTGGGCTCTGGCAATGCGAACCTGTCCTAGGATTTAATTTTGCAGTGAGAACCCAAGCTAAATAGGCACTCAAGGGATATTTTATATGCCGTATAATTATACGACATGGCCACTATTGTATAATGTATCATAAGATCATAATTTGCCTGCATTGTTGTAACAATGCACATCCAATTTGGCTAGTTTGGCTGAAAAACCGGTTTTCGATGCCAACTTTTGTCATTGTTTTAACAGTTACAACAATGGAGAGGAATCTAAGTTGGCGTCGAAAACCGGTAATTAATGAATTAATATTTGCAAAAACTGTATTCACATCAAGTGTCATCCACTACAAATTTTAAAAAAAATTATTTGAACTTCATTGTATGAATAGGAAGTATTTTATTAACGATTGAAAGTTCGAAAAAGATATATATATATAGTTATTCAGAGAGTGAGCTAATAGTAAGAATTGACAAATAACACCGAGGAAAAATCTTAAGTTCTAATTTGATAATCATTAAACATCTTACTGACTTATACAGTCAGACTTCTATTTAATGAGATTTCTTAATCCCGAAATAAAGTTCGTTATACGGAAAATTCATTAAATGGAAACACATATTTTAATATACTTTGAAAATCAAATAGATCAAATTTTGCATTCATAAACACTATACATTATTTTCAAAAAGTAATTATTCCCATTTTTTGATGATTAATATCTATTTTTATATGTCTTACCCATCAAAAAAATATTCAAGGGAAACAAGAAGAAAACCCACTGTACTGGAATGCATTGTATTTTACACTTTAAAAAATATCTTTGTATTAAAACTAATGTTTCCTAAGTTTAAGCCTACGAGTAATTTTAAAAGTAATTTTTTTTCTTCAGAGTAATTTTAAGCATGCAATACCACATGAATCCTTAAATCTAATTATTGATTTGAGGTTTTATGTTTGAAGAAAGGGTAATTTTATTGCTCTAGGTAAATTAAGCACCTGGTAAAACCAGTTCAAGGTCAGTGATTGCCATTAAATGTGCTAAAAGAGAGAATAATTTGAAAAATGTTCCGAAATATTTTAAAAAATAACGAGGGAAAAAATCAAAAATATAAGAGAAAACGTTCGTGCAATAGAAAATGCACTCCGTTATTTGGAGGTTATTTAACGAAGAAAATAGTAAAATGTTCTTGGTTTTAGGAAAAAAGTTCGCAAACTGGAGAAATTCGTAAAACGGAGGCCCATTATATATGGAGGTTAGTCGGTATTTCATCCTTGACTAGTACTAGATCTTTCAGAATGTGGATGAGAATTTACAAAAAGAAAAACTTGAAGGAAAGGCTTAATAAATTATTTCTTTATAAAAAATAATTGTCATAATTAATTGTGTTAACACATATTTTAAAATTTATACAACTAACTCTTTTTTTTATTCGGTAGACGTATTCTCTGAAAAGACATGTAAAAAGAAACCATGCAAACAAAATTCAATTTTGTATAGAGATAAAGTGGAGGGGGGGGGGTTACATTCCCGGTCTAAAAATCACATTATAAATATGGGATGCATTGTTATCTGAGACAACACACACACACACACAACTTTTATAAATCATACTAAATTACATTACTTATCTTAGTATCTGTTGATGAAATAACAAAATTTAGCATAAAATCAATGAAATATTTTAAATGCCAGATTTTCCTATTTCATTATTTAATTTTCAACAGATCAACATATCTCTCAAGTATCAATTCCTCTAACACCATTCATACGTAACAAAATATTTATAATTTTAGTTATACTGCAGCTATTTTAAAATAGTTGAATTGTGTGCCGCACAGAACAATATTTTGAAATAATAAGAAGTGTAAGGAAGAATAAAGTTGTATTTGAAAAATATCAAAAAATTTTCCCAGTCACATAAACCATTGATCCTAAGCCAGTTAAGCCTCTGACTTGTAACATATTTTTACAGCTTAAATATGAAAAAACAGTCTAAATTTCATTTATTAAAGTTAGGTCTCAAAGGCTAAAATAAGAAATATGATTTTGTATAACCTTTTTTTACTACAGTTTATATATATATATATATATATATATAATATACTTTTGTTTCAACCCAGTTTTATTGATCACCTATTTTATATTTTTTTCCTTTTCTGACTAGAGTAAATGATGAAGTACTTAAATTTTATATGAGTTGCTAGTAGAATATATAATAACGAAAAAAAATGGGCAGAATGAAATATCTTCAGAGGCAAAAGTGTGTTGGGCTAAACCGCGTAAGAAATATCATTTCAGAAAATCTAAAAGTGAAGGTAAAAGATTTCCTAAAAATAAACAAATTCGGAAAAGTGAAACTAATGTTTATGTCTTTTAAATTTTTAAGAATATTCTCATTTACATTATGTATTTAAAAAGTCAAATGTTTTTTCAACCATCATTAAAATTTTTTATCTATATTACTTCTTAGAAATTTGATTGCTATCTATTTTCTTTCATTGCATAACGACTTTAGAGTTCATGATTTATGCATGCTCCCCTATCAACGTACTAATAAATTCCCTTTTAATTATATTCTGAGTTTCAAATGCATAAATCTTGTGTGCCTATAAGTTATGTACCTTATTTAAAACATTATAAAAGTTTATATATTTTTAAAATACTGGAATCCTGTAGTGCCAAGCATAAAAATGAAATAAAAATAAATAAATGTGAATAAATTCTTAAAAAATCATAAAAACCCTTTTCATATATTTAAAAATCTATTTTCAATTAAAAGAAAGAATTAATTTATTTCATAAGGTAAAGTAAGAATTTATGTTCAGTGCTTTAAGAATTCTTCAGGGAGCTCACTACGTTCAGAACCATCGTTTCTCAAAGGTATATAATTGAATAATTTTGTATGATATTTAAGTCACTTGAATTATATATAGAATATACGTAAGATCCGGCAAATAACGAGCACTTTTAACACAAAAAAAGATCGAAATTTACGGATTCACGATAAAAATGGGAGCTTTAAAAATAAATAAAAAAAGAGATGAGCATAAAAAATAGACATCCATATTAATCAAAATACTGTCTATTTAAAAGAAATGACATTCTTTATGAGCTTAAAGGGTTGTAGTTCTAGAAATATACTATTTTTCAAAAACTTGGGATAGTACCTGGAATAAATGACTTCAAACATAAGAGAATTGCACAAATACATTTCAGATTTCTTCGTAAAAAAGGAGATGCGCGTTATACGGCGAATATGTCTAAAAATTAAAAAATGCATCTTGAAAGTATAGATGCGCGTTATACGCCGGATTTTACGGTACAAGTAAAATTTATGGTTTTAAGAATATTATTACAATAAAAAAATTCTTAACTGCCATGTTTTGTCAAAAAAAAAAAGAATTTTTCTTAAAAACATGTTGTTGTTACTTATGTCACCTGTCTGACGTAGTCAGATCGAGGTCCCCGAAATTCATCATGGCAACGGGCTAGATCTATGCCTGTCGTTAGCCTAAGCTTTGAGCCCCAAGAAGGTGACAGTACAATTTTTCTCGGAACAACACGATAGATGGCGATACCGTTCAGACCCCCTGATTTAACGAGCACGTACTCCGTGTGTACTCGGTGGGTTTTTGGTGGCATCGGGCATCGAAACCAGGCCTTCCGGTCTGAAGTCTGATGCTCTAACCACTAGGCTACCCACCGCCCTAAAAACATTCTTTGTTTATGAAAAATAATTCCAAAATAAACATTTTTTACCTATGTTTAATTAAGACTTCACCAAACAGCCTGCATTAGGGCCTTTGAAAAACTCGCGTTTTTTTTTCAGAGTTATTATCACTTCAAATAATGACTGGTGTTATTTGTTAAAATTTCTCTTTATTCTCTCTGATATATTAAAATTAAATAAATCCAGCCCCAAATTATATATTTGAAAAATTCTGATTACAGCATTATTAACTTTAACATGTATTTGTACAACATTCATCAATGAAATTTAAGAGAACATTGGTAATATTTTTTTTTAAAAATCTTCTTAGATGTTGCTCCGTCTTTTGTATAAATTGGGAAAATACATGAACTACAACAGATAACAGCTTTCCAGTTTAAAGCAACATTCTTAAAGAAAACGTTTAAACAATAAATGTAGAACTAATGTATTTTATTAGTAAATTTCTTGTACCTATTTATTTTGAGGACAATCGTAGTTGCTTCTGTAACCATTGTTATATCTTCTTATATTTACATTTTTGTCGTATTCGTTAAGATTTTGCTGAGACTATTGGACCAAAAAATCTTATTTTTAAGTATCCCATTGAAATCAAATAGCATTTATTAAATATATATAACTCATTTACTTAGAAATAATTTGATATTTCGTTAGTGTAAATGCAGAATTATTCTTTTATGTCAGGAGTACTTATTTTTAAAAACAATTTTTGAAATAATTTTTAATCGATATATGCAAGTGTATATGCATGTATTGTTTAGTCTAATTTACGTTGATTCATTGATTTAGAGCTTTCAAAGCCTTCTATTCAACTTGTAAATTTATCATCAAATTCCACCAATACATTTGTTAAAAGAAACTTAGGAAAAACTTGTGAAATTTCGAACAATTCGTAAAAGAAAGTTTCAAGTGTTTTTCCCTTTTCTTTTGAGCAATTGGTTTCATAGAAGCCTGTTAAATCAAACCGAAAAAGAGAGAAATAAAAGTAGCCGAAGAAAATGTTTTCTTTCAACATAAGTGTTCAAGAAAACAAACTACTGAGCAGAAAATTAAACAAAGCAAGAAAAAGAATATACCTTTAGGGAGTAAAAAAGTTATTTTCGTTCTACTGTTATGTGGTGTGAACTTCTCGTGTCAGTTTTCTTCTTAAGAGTGAAGAAATATAGCTCAAAAGATTCTTTTTCGAAATGTGATATTCTCTCTTCTTTGAAAATTTCTTTTAAAATTAGTCTAGAAGAAAGTTACAGCAATTAATTTTGGTTAGGATATTTCATTTTATGTTTAAAAAGTTTTTCTTGAAATTTTATTGGATAGGCATTCGGTTTTGAAGTGATTGATATATTGATTTCTAAAACTTAAGAAAAAACTAGTATTTTTTTTTTTGACATTTTCAGCTGAAAGGATAAAAATTAAGGTAATGCTATATATGGATGATCATAAGTAAGGTCAATAAAGCCTTATGAAGTATATAAGTGTAATTGTTTCATAAGGTGTTGTTGACCGTACTATTTTCTGTAAGGAACTAGATACGCATATTGCTGTTAGGAGAAACCGCGAACATCCTCCTAGTATTGTTTGGGAGAATTATTTTAAACATAATCTTACATTTTTATTTCTGAAGTATTAATAGCCATGTCTAAAAATTGACGTTTACTCTATTCTTTAAAAGGAAGAGCAATTAGTTGGATGGAAATAGATTTATTACAACCTGATGCTACTATATAGATTATATGATGTGTACACAGTGGTGTCAAAAGACTTAGATGAATTTGATTTCGTAAATCCAATAACAAGAAAACTTGACATGAACCAAACACGGATTACAATCTTTGCACTATATCATTTCTAGTTGTTTCGTCCGTAGCTTGGCAAACGTTACTATTCCTCAGATAACTTAAGCTAACTGTGCCAGGACGAAAGTATCTGCTACTATGGTACGCAGACATTTTAACATTCAAGAACTCGACGTAAGATAACTTTATGTGTGTTTGCCTTTGCGGAATATTTTGAAAAACATTGTTGTGTTGTGTGTGAGTACTAAATAGTCTATTGCAAGCCTCTTGTAAGATCAGAACAGGTTTTTTCGTTAATTTGAAAGGTTGATGAAATGGTTTGTTTGGATGACTCCAGATATATTATTATTAAAAAAAAAAGTAGAGTTTGTTTTTAATGCTTTAAAATTGTACATGGGATATGTTTATACTGTGTTTGTGTTTTAAAAATCATGAAACAACACTAAAGATATAAATTCATGAAACATGAGACTGAGAAACCCTTTCGCCTCTTAGCAATACCTTAGAAATGTTTCTTACATGTACAATGGAATAAACTATCTTGTCCAGACAGCAATGAGTTTCTGTATTTTTAATAGATAAATTCCTGTTTACTAACTTAAATTGTTAGTGTGGTAAATCAGTTTGGATAGAATAAGACAACACAAACACATATACTAACATTGCAGTATTGTTCAAATACACAGTAGGAAAGGAGATTGAATCTCGTGTTTAGGATTTTGATATCTTTGAGGTGTTTCATTGACCTATATGCATGTTATGGAGTAACTCTTATTGCTGTAGGACGAGATCCTTGCTCCATATGTCTCACCATACTAATGTTATTGGTGAGAAGTTCCTCCTAGTGGATAATAAAGCTCGATTTCTCATCTAGATAGACTTCTTAACACATACAGTAATCCATCGAATTTAAGGCGTATCACACGTAAATTTTTCGTGCACCTTTTTGGCCCAACTTTTTGCCGAATCTGAGGGTAAAGGGTTACCGTAAACAAAATAACATGCTCTGACGTCAGCCTCGCTCTCTCTCCACATTGAAACATTACTCGCCGATTTTTCTGCTTCGAAAACGACCATCCAATATTATTTCTTTTATTTCGCTCAAGCTTTTGTTAATGGGGGTAAACAGAAATGGAGCCTCATTCTGTTTAAAATATTATACTCCGTTAAAATATTGTACACCATTAAAATATTATACACCATATCTGATGCAAAGCTACCATCATTACCGCAATATAGTTTATGACGTAGGCGCCGAGGAACCCCATTGGCTGGAATTTCAAGCAACTTTCATTTGGAGCAACTTTCTCAGCTCACTGACAAATAGTTGTTCTAAAGCCATTGCTAAGACAACGGAGTAAAAATTGCACGAATTTGACCAAAAATTGCACCAAAAGTGTACGTGTGATAAGGCCTTTACGCGAGTGAGTGAGTGAATATTAACGTCGCACTGTCTTAGCAACACGAGGGCTTTTGGAGACGGTCCGCATAATTTTGAACCATGGTCAAGTGACGCGGACGACATCTGAGCTGGCACGCCTCTCTCCTAACTACCACACCACACCAACGGGAGGACGTTTGATCTCTCGACAGATTTAACGTGCATTGCTCCCCTACACAGCGGATCTTTAGTGGTACTGGGATCGAACTCATGACTCGCTAGCCATCGATCCGATGCCTAGACCACTTGGCTACCGCGGCCGCAAGGCCTTTACGCAATCGACGAGACTGAGTGACAACCGCGTATGTCGGGGTATAATTTTGCGCATAAATACGTATAAACTATTTTTAATTAGGGCCGGAGACGAAAGAAAATGATAATTTAGAAAAAAAATATGTTTAATAAAATCTTAGATAACACAAATACGAAGTAGCAAAACAAAGTTTTTTTTGATGTAGGTTTCATGAAATCTAACAGTAGTCTGCCGGGTCAAATTTTTTTTTTCTCCAGCAAAATTTCCACGTAGCATGCTAATAACTTTTTTTATTCTTTTTGTTGAAAAAATACGCTCTTCGTTGGAGTATATACATTTTCTTAAAATTCTATCCTTTTTTCCAATTAAACTGAGGCTTTCTGTCAAATTGCCAACTGTCATTCGATCTTTTGATGTAACTGGATCTAAAGACTCAATGTCTTGCTCTGGCTCATGCACTTCTATGAGCTTCAATTGTCAGCTCCTGATTGTGGGAATCCAGCAATTCTTGAACATCATCACTATCCACTTCTAAATTTGTTTTCCTGGCAAGATTGATCACTTCTTCAATGAAATTACCAATATCATCAGGCTTTGGCAGTGATGGGAAGGGGAAAAAAGACAAATCAACAAGATTTCAAAATTGCTTAACTCCCAGTTCGCATAAGTAGGCGTAGCTTAAATTCAGGAATTACTGTATTCTAAAAGTGAAAGTTTGGAACGAAAGTGATGACCAACTTGATTTTTCTTAACTGTTTTTGGTAACCCTTGACGCTATACATTTAATTAAGATTCTTAATGTAAAATATAATGTATGTATTTTTACGGAACTTTTTGCACTGATATTAGTATTATTTTCGGGGTAATTCTTATAGTATGAATATTTTTTGAGTTATGGCCTGTTATTTCAATAACAGTTCCATTGTCACATTTCTTATAATATTTATTCGATCCGCTCTAAAATGCTTATATTTCAATAAAACATTAAAATTTTAGGCATTTTCTAAATAAACGCATCAAATTTGTTTTAGTAATACTTTTACTGATTTAATTGTATTACTTTTTTTCCTCTAATTTCTTGAAGTTTTTCAAACAAATATTGCTAAAATTTCAATTATAATTGTTAGTTTAGTAAATTTTTGATATATTTTAAATATTGTTGTTTGAGTATTGATATATATTGGCACTGATATCTAAAATTATTTAAAATGTTTAGTATGCTATTCTAAAAAAAAAAAGAGTTATCGACACGTGTTCGGGTACCTTATCGATCATGAATCAAAATTAATTGTGTGAAGCAACTTGGAGAAGTAAAATGAATAAAAAGTACAATATTAAAATGTATAAATCTGTTGTTCTTAGAGTTATTATGGATTAACTTGCAAATAAAAATTTTATTGCCAATGAAGTATTCTTTAATTGAACATAATTACTTTTTTGGATTTTATTTGCTTTATGTTTATTATCGTCATCAATTCTAATTAATAACTAAAGAAAGTTGGATTTGTCTCAAAACTGGACACGTTTTCTTGGGATTTTTTTAAGGAAATGATATCAAATTTTCAATAAAGATGTATTTAACACATTTAAAATATATAATTTGAACATTAATGTAGCAAAAAAAAAAAAAAAAAAAAAGAGCAAAATCTTACAAAAAATGTTTTTTTTTTTGCATGTTTCTTATTACTGTTAGATTCATAATTTATAGAAATAAAAAAGAAATGGTTTATAAAATTAGTTTCTACAAGTATTCTTGAAACTTTATATAGGATTCAAAGTAGGTGTCAATACAATTCTTGAAATTATTTTCTTTACCAAAGGGTTTATTTTAAACATTTAAAATGTTGGTTTTATGGCAAAATTTAACACGGTTGTTTAGTAATTGTTCCAGAAGGAAAAACCTGATACATATAAGCTCAAGGCTATTGGTGTATTTTTTTAAAAAAAAGAACAAGAGTGTGAAATTTTTATAAGCATTTATTATGTAACAACTTTTCAAAACATTCACTAAGAGTGATAGATAAGCAAGGTCAAATTTTATTACTTATCAAATTTTATACTTTTTATTATTTTTTTTATAATTTTATTTTTTCAAATTTTAACTCACAAAACAATCTGAAATGAACAAAGACATTAACAATCTGAAGTGAACAAAGACATTAACAATCTGAAATGAACAATGACATTATCAATCTGAAATGAACAAAGACATAAGCAATCTGAAATGAACAAAGACATTAACAATCTGAAATTAACAATGACATTAACAATCTGAAATGAACAAAGACATTAACAATCTGAAATGAACAAAGACATTAACAATCTGAAATTAACAATGACATTTACAATCTGAAATAAACAAAGACATTAACAATCTGAAATGAACAAAGACATTAACAATCTGAAATGAACAAAGACATTAACAATCTGAAATTAACAATGACATTAACAATCTGAAATAACAAGACATTAACAATCTGAAATGAACAATGACATTAACAATCTGAAATAAACAAAAACATTAACAATCTGAAATTAACATTACTAATCGAATGATCCTTAAATCCTAGATCGGCGTTTCAAAAATTGGGGTCCACGTAAATCCAGGGTCCTCAGCACCTTTCTAGGGGGTACGTGTAGGTCTCTCATTTAATGTCGAAATTCCCCTCTTTTACAAATTCTGAATGGCCTCGTGGAAAGATTGAAATATGTGCCATTCTAGCCTAGATCACTAAATTGCTTCCAATGAAAAAGCAGCTGGAATATGTATTTTGATCAAGAATATTAGTTCAATTTCTTTATTATTTTCAATTACATAGCCATTCCTACAACGTAATAGTTTAACAAAAAAATAGTAGAAACGCACGTGCAAAGATTAAGAACTGAGCTCATAGCGCGCCAATAAGATAACAGTTGCATTTAAATATCTTAGCCATGTGTTAGGAAGGGGGTGACCAAAATCTTGGGGATCCGCGATGTCAAGTTGATACATAAAAGGTGCCGCGGAGATTGAAAGTTTAAGAACCACTTTTCTAAATGAATATTACAAGAAAAAGGAAATTAATAATAAAGAAATAAATTCATTGGAGAAACATGAAATAAAGTTTAGTTAATAAAAGTTTGTTTTCATTAGAAACCATATTTTTTTATTTCTCTAAAAGTGTAATCAATAAAGTGTGTGTTTCGAAATTTAACATTAATAAAAAGAAATTCGTCGAAGTTAATGTAAGATCTTTCTGAATTTATTTGAATAGTGACTGAAAATAAAAAGACATTTCAATACCTTAAAAACATTTTCAATAAATTAAGACCATGATACATTTTTTAATACTTAATAGTTACTTTTCATATTAATAAATTAAAGGGTACCATAAAGTATCCATAGAGAAATAAAACAAATTTTTCTAAAGTCTTTAATCAGCAATATGGAGGTGACAGAATCATATAAAGAAAATAGAGCTAATTATTAGATGTCATCAATTAGGGAGGGTATTATTATAACCTTTGGCAATGTTCTGCAGATATTGTTCTTACTTTCTAAAGATAACATTTCACATGACATGAATGAGACAAAAAATACAACCTAATGAGAGGTTTTTCATCTTGGAAAAACAAATAAATGTTACCACTCATTTGTACGGATGATATAATACTGACTTCCAATAAGAAGTTGCCTCTTGAAAAAATATTACCTAATTATTTTTAGAAACATTCAGTCTCCTATATATATATATATATAAAAGACAAATCAAATATAAATGAAATTTTTTTACAAGATTCTTTTGTGAAATATCATTTTCCATAATAACGTTAGTGCTGTTTTGTATATATCTTCCTTTAAGTTTTACTTCCCCCCCCCCCCCTGTTATTTTGATTTCTTTTGAAAATTTCTGTACAGTAAAAAAAGTTGGGCATGCACAAAGTCAATGAAGCATAAATTCGCTCACTTTTTCATTGGATAAACGTTTTCATTTATTAACATGTTTAGGGAGCTCAAAATAAATGACAGTCCATGGTGCTAAATTCAGACTATAGGGAGAATGCTTGAATAATGCCCAGAGAAGTTTCTTATATTTTTCATTTGTTACACCAGTTGTTGGAGATCTTGCATTGTCTTGGAGAGAAATAGTGTGTATATTGGGATTGCAATCTAATGTCTTTTAGACCAATATGTTGCCTTTTAACTTTCTGTAGAATTTTATAGTAGTGTATTAGTTCTTAATTGATCATAAGGAAAATTTATTACATATTAGTATGTAAATCCTCAAAATTAGAAGAGAGAAACCTTCGAGCAGATAATTAAATTTTTGTTTCAATACAGCAGTTTTACTTGCTGCATTCATTTCATATTCTGACAGTTGGTTTTGACTGTGTAATGATACAAATGACTTTCAAGACAAATTGAAATTTTTTGTCAAATATCCATCCCCTTTTACTTCGTGGTGATTCAAATATCTCTGACAAATTTCTGTAGTATGTACTTTTGGTTTTCATTTAAAATTTGAGATACTCATCTTGAAGTGATTTTGCTAAGTTTTAACACTGCAAATTGCGTTGTATTGTTTCTGTTAGACTTGTTTTTGGTCCACATAATTTTGAGTCAATTTTCAATTTCTTCTCAACCGTTTTTAGTCGATTTTCGCAATTTGCATTCTTGAGACATTGAGAAGATGTCATAACCAAACTTGTCATTCAACACGAATTTCATCAGATTTGATATTTTAATTCGATTAATAATTATTTGATGCGAAATTTCAGTGGGTACTTTGTGCATATTCATTGTACTGGAGATTAAACAGACGAACGCTTGGAGAATAAAACAATGCAAACAATTATTTAAGCTTTTAAAAAATTTATAATGTTAAAATGTATAAAAAACACCTATCGTTATTAAAAAAAACTTATATATATTTTATCCATCAAATTTATATATAAGACTGTAAAGTATTCTAATAATACTGAAATACTTTTGAAATAGATTGTAAATTAAACAATTTAAAACACCGATATATATGGTGCACCCAACAACCAAATCGACAATTCTCTGATGTGATTTCAAGAATCATTGATGAGTGATTCAATATGTAGAATCAAAGATCAAAGTTATTCTTCCCCTAAACACAATTACTAATATATGAGAAATACTACTGAATATTTTTTTCTAAAATCTTTGCAGATGGAATATATTTTTTCACACATATTTTAAAGAACAAACAGATCTTTAATAAGCAAGATTTCTTTCAGAGACGGCGCGTAGAGAGCAATTAAACTTGTTTCTCTGATACTTACAATGTCTCACCAATCAACGATGTACTTTGAAAATAGGAAATATGTTACGTCTTTACATCAAACTAGCTAACAGATTTTATAGTTAGGTCCGTCAAGTATGGCTTAGTTCCTGTGTAAGTTCGCCAGATGGCGCTCTTCTCTCTTGGCACAGAGCCAAGTCTTTGTTAGAACTTAGTTGTTCTACTTAGATGCAATGGCGCGAGCGCTTATGGTTATACTCGAATGCTCTAATTTCAATATAGTTTGGATAATAAATAGTTTAGTTATGGTCCATCGATTGATAATTTTGTAGTTTAAAGACATTTTTCAATAGTAATTAGAGACAGGTCAAAGGCATATTCTTAGATCATCATGATGATTGAATGTATACAGTGGTGGCTATACGAAAGGTGACACCAAGAAAGACAAATTATATCAAAATCAAATTTATTGGAGGAAAAAATGAGGGATGGATTAGGAAAAATCAATGGTAGTGAGGTGATCTCCAATAAATTTGGAGATCACTCACTACCATTGATTTTCCCAATCCATCCCTCACCATCTATGAAAATAAACTTTATTTATTTTGCGATTCCTTTCTTTCAGATTATTGTACTTACAAAGTAGGTCAAATTTCATGAAGAAATGTGTAAAAAGAACTAAAAAGCATAAAATGCCCTGTCTTTCGGTAGCATGCAATGGGCAATGGTAAACACATATTTTACACCAAAAAAAGGTTTTAAAAAATTAAATTAACTTTCTCTACTAAGCTAAGCGAATTTCCTTTCTTAAATCAGTTTCAATCTAAAAACATATGTAACGTATCATAACTTAAAAAAAACCAGATTCTTTATTTGTTAGCCTACGAGGGGCTCATAAAATTATGATTCAACTGTATGTGACAGAATTTTGAGTATTTCAAATAGCATCTCTTACATTTTGTTATTCTGACAAGATCATCTAGTATAAAACGCAAAACGAAGTTAGAAAATTTTTTGCAGCACGAAAAATAGCGTTATTAGACAAAGACAATAACAGACCATTTATAACATCATGCATTATTTTTCTATTGATGCCAAAGTTATAACTTATTCTGTTCTGAAATCTTACCGAATCTCCCTCTCGTAAATAGAAGAATACACAAATGAACCGAGATTTCCAGACTCTGTCATGATTGATATCATCGTTATATAAGACGAAGAGACGTCTCTTTGAATTGATTATTGTGTATTGGACTGAAACAGCAGGTCACTGAATGTGAAAGAGCACTCAAAAATATTAGTTTTGTTTCCTGAGTAGACAAAATATTGGAGGTATTGCGTGTCTACTACAGTAAATACTGACTAAGATGAAGCCCTTGTTTTGTGCGTGCTGTGAGATATGCGATATACATACTTGAAAAATTGGTTGCAAATGTGATCAATAACGTTAGGAGCGCCCTTCTGTTGATGTTGAGGTTGTTGCATAACTTCACACCCGGTGATAAATCACGATGCAAATTCTTGCGGAGTTTCATGCACACTGGATGTGCCGATTTGTATTATCCGAAATAAATACTGCTCTCTGTTCTCGTCATGTTTTTATAGCGGTTTGAGTTTATTTGACAGCTGTAAGCTTTTTTACTTTAGTAATGAATTTCTTATTCAGAGTACGACGCTGTTAATAGTTGACCTTTATACATTCATTCTATAGATAGAAAAGATGATTTTCCTGTTGATTCGTAACGTTAATTCAATAAATTGAATACAGTAGGCAAATTAAAATCATCGTAATATGATCGAACTTCATTTTTACAATATTGAAGGAGCTGGGTGGTGCGAGATAGCGAGCTTCATCCTTGGCTTTTATTTCTTGAAAAGTATTATTGCAAACCCTTAACAAACGTGAAGGGTAATAAGTGCATGAAATGAAACAATGTTCATCATTTACCATGCACATTTTTCAAAAGCGAAATAGCTTTGATATTGTTTAAATGTAAGATTGTGGTGCCTCCAAAAATAAAGTGTTTTGTCAAACATACGTTAACGCAGTGCCTTAGTGGCATAACTATTTCCAGACTTTTCATGTTTCTAATTATCATTATCTCTTAAGATCTTTTATGTGAGTATGTATTAAGATTTCAGAGTGATAAATCAGGTATTGGTATTTACAAAATTTGTTTTCTTTTTTAGCCCAATAACATAACTGTGAGAGTTCGAATAAAGTAGAACAGGTGGGCTGACTTTTCCAGGGTACGGGCTACTTCTGATGTTTTTAAGGTGTCGCGGTCCACCCAGTGGCGTTGGTGTGGCCCTTCTGTATTGAAATTGCATGTTTTCGACACTGTACCCTTTTTTAAAAATATGACAGATTACCAGTTTTACTACAAAAACACAAGTAACACAAAATTGTCAAGTTGAATGCTTAAGCAACTATGAATGACTTCTAGACCGTGGAGTGGGGATGCTCAATGCAGTGAGCAGAAAACATACGTGAACTGATGAATCTGAAACGGACGTCTGTCCTTAATTTGATCACTGCCGACTCCCTCGCCATCGCAGGGCATGACATGAACACGATAACCAAAACTCTGGAAGCGCGGGGTGTGGAATGATAAGGATTTTGGATAAAAAGTGTGGGATCAAGTGCCAATCCCTTGCTATAACACGGGAAGAGTGGGTCATCAATATTTATTCTTTCCTTCAGTGAGCATGTGTTAAGGGTCATCATGCTCTTCCAATGAAAGTACACTATCTGGCCAAAAGTATCCGGGCACCCCTTAAAAAAGTGGTTCTGGCGAGTGACGCAATTTGATACGTAATTGAAAGCTATAAAAGTGTGGGTAGCGGTTTGTCAGATTGTATTTATGCGTTTTGTGAGGCAAAGAAAAAAAAAAAAAAAAAAAAAAAAAAAAAAAAAAAAAAAAAAAAAAAAAAAAAAAAAAAATTGTATTTATGCGTTGTGAGGAATGAGTAAGTCAAAGGAGCTTAGTGAGTTTGATCGTGGACAGTGATAGTGGGATGCCACCTTTGTGGGAAATCAGTTCGTGAGATTGCGGCCATTCTACAGAAGCCTAAATCCACTGTGAATGATGTAATTGTGAAGTTGTCAAACGTCGCAGGCAGTGAAACGGCAAGGAAAACAGAACCGGTAGGACCTAAAATACTTGGTGAACGCTGCCGCAAAACTCTGAAAAGGGTAGTGAAACAAAATCGCAAGTCCTCGTTGGTGGAAATTTCTCAGGAGTTCCAAAGTTCATCAGGAATTAGTGCTAGCAGCAGGACTGTCCGTCGAGAGTTAAAAAACTTGGGTTATATGGTCGTGCAGCCGCTCACAAGCCAAACATCACTCCACAGAATACGAAGCATTGATTGCAATAGTACAGCGCTCACCGTCATTGGACCGTGGACATGTGGAAAACTGTTCTTTGGAGTGATGAATCTCGCTTTACAGCCTGGCAGTCGGATGGACGCGTCTGGGTTTGGCGGATGCCCCCGGCGAACGTTTCTTTAGTGACTGCATTGTGCCGACTGTTAAGTTTGGTGGTGGAAGCATAATGGTGTGGGGGTGTTTCTCGTGGTTTGGCCTGGGTCCGTTAGTTCCTGTGATTGGAAACATGAGCTCTGAGATGTATGTGGACATTCTGGACAATGCTGCACTCCCAACTCAATGGCAATTTTTTGAGGAAGGCCCATTTTTCTCTCTCTCTTCCAGCAGATAACTGCTCCATCCACACATCGAGGCCTGCACAGACGTGGTTTGACGAAATGGGTGTTCAAAAACTGTACTGGCATTCTCAGAACCCCGATCTAAATCCCTTAGAACACCTTTGGGACGAATTAGAGCGGAGATTACGTAGCCAGCCAAATCGACCATCCTGACTGCAAGCACTCACTTCAGCTGTGATGGACGTCTGGAAGGTAATTCCTATGGTCACCTATCAAAAATTGGTGGAAAGTCTTCCCAAACGTGTGAAGGCTGTCATCCATGCAAAAAGGGGACCAACATCACATAATATGTGCCTCAGGACGCTCTAAGTCCATACCACTGGGTGTCCGGATACTTTTGTCCAGATAGTGTATATGTCTGGTCTACACATTAATCAAATAATTTGCTTATGTAAACACATTTCAATTCTCCACTTTAGCTGGCTTTGGTGTTCCATAAATATGTTTCTTTTAGTATGCGTGTCTTAAGTCTTAGTAAAGGCGTTCCTTTCAAAGGGCCTTAGAGGTCCACCGGTCAATCGCGATCGATTTAATGTACATACCTTGTGTAAAATATTTAAAATACTTTAAGAACTAATTATATTGAAAAAAAAAGATTTCTTATGAGTATAAAATGGTACTAAAAAGTCTTGAGCCTAAAAAGGATTCAAGTTCCACAATACTGAATAAAATAAATAATATTAGTATCAAATGAAAAACACATGTTTCATTTAGAAAACCTAACAGTTTATCAATTAACAGAGAAATTCTTTACTTCCTGTAATAAATGTATACTTTTGTTACTCGAATAATTTCTATTATATAATATATATCTATATGTGCGTTAGAGTGTATATATATATATATATATATATATAATATATATACAGATAAACATAAAAAAGACATGGTTTAAACTTCAGAACTTCATCTACTTTTATTTCATAACTTTTAATAACATTTTAAAAAATCTGAGCTTCTCAGTGTTTAATTTGTATAAAATATTCTAAAATGAAGGTGAAAATAAGTTTAAATGACTTGACTCATCATTAGACTTCGGTAACTAAACATAACTTCGTAAAGAAAAAGTTTAATGTAATAAGTAGTAATTCTCCTATAAAAGTTTAAAAAAGTGCACTTCGGAAATAAAAAGCAAAGAGGAATAAAACAAATTAAAATCTTCGAGTCTTAATGAATATTCATTTCGGATTCCTTTAAAATTATTTTTCAAAAATGGATAATTTTTTCCCAATTTTTTTTATTTGTATTGAAAAAGAAAATTTTTATCCGTATCTCATTTTTGGGCTTAATAATCCTCATTGATAACCTTAATTAGAGCGCGAAAAAGTTTTACTTTTTTCCAATATTTTTATTTCATTTTAATCCAATAAGGATCCCGTGTTTCTTTTTACTTTTTGAAAATCGCGGAAATTTTTTTAATAAGATATTTTTGTAAGTTTGTTGTATTATGGATCCAAATAAGAATAATTGTTTCTTAACTAAAACTACTTTCAAAAAAGTATTCATTTTGTAAACTAAATTACAATTAACTCCGTGAGAAAAATAATTAATAAATGTAAATGAGTTTCAGATCACGTGATTATAGGTTTTTGTCTTTTATGAACAAGATTCATTTACCTTGTTTACAACAAGAATATGCTGCAACTCATTTCATTAAATATATGTTTTTTGATCATTGCATATGATGATTTGGAAATACACAAAATTGTTTTTACATTCAATTGTACTAAGTTTCAAAAGATGAAAAAAAAACTTATTTTAATAGCTTAAATCAGTGGTCTTCAAACTTTTTCAACTCACGGAACGCCTAGAACTTAAAGGTGCTTTCGAGGAACTCGTAGAACTAGAAAGTGTTTTCGTAGAACCCATTCCATACGCATACTTCTCGCGAAGAATACATCTTAAAATAATATTAAGAGTAGATCAACAAATATTATAGGCACTTTATGTAAATGCAAGTTAAAAAAATGTTAAATTTATTATTAAAAAAAATTCTAATCGAATTTTTTAATTATAATTTATTTGTAAATAATATTAATTTGTGATCCAAGTGTCGCCTAAATTTGTGAATAGAAAAAAAACATATTTTATTAAATATACCATTTACTTTTTCATATTTAAATACCATTAGGTAGAATTATTTTAATAGTATTTTAATTAGTTCATAGTATTTATTAATTTATTTTTCTTTTAACATTGTTGCACCTAACACAATTTTTTCATATTACTTTCTTCTATTATATATATATAATACATTATATAATTTCCGAATATTCGATTTTATCTCAAACAAACAAGAATATAACATAAATAATAAATATTACAAATAATAAATTCGTAGCCATTAAATTACTCCAGGTGCACGCCTGACCTTAAAATAAGAATAACTCGAACAGCTTTTGTTCAACGTAAATAGTTTAATGATTCTAACACATTTTAATGCCCTATTCACGCCTTTAATTTTAACTATCAATTCTTTAAAATATTTTTACTTATTTTCACTTTTTCAATTCCTATTCCTACATAGTTCACACTCTCCCTATATATACACTGCTGGCCACCGTAAATGCAACACCAAGAAAGGCAAGAGATAGCACAACAAAATTTATTTTGTTGATAACATGTTGACCAAGTATCAAATGATTAAATTTATAAACTTCTGTGAAGTATGGTTCCTCCCAGAATCAGTAGCCAGAGTAGCCGCCATTGTTGGAGATCACCGCTGCCACACGCCTTGACATTGATTCAAAGAGACTTTGGATGTGTTCTTGGGGTACAGCAGACCAAGAAGCTTCCACACGTTGCCAAAGTTGACCTGGTGTGGTAGCTGGGGGTGTAATCTGGGTCAATCGTTGAGCAACCATGGACCACATGTTTTCATTCGGTGAAAGATCCGGAGAGCGAGCCGGCCAGGGAAGCAATTCAATCTGGTGATTGACGAAGAACCTTTGGACAATGCGTGCCACGTGTGGTCGCGCATTATCCTGTTGAAATATGGCTGTGGCAAGCCTGAAGGTAAGGAAGGACAACTGGCTCCAACACCTCGGAGATGTAGCGCTGGCTGTTTAAAGTACCGGCAATGCGTACTAGAGGAGTGCGAGAGTGATATCCAATACCGCCCCATACCATAATACCCGGTGCAGGACCAGTGTGGCGGTGCATAACGCAGCTGTTCAGCATCCTCTCTCCACGGTGTCTCCAGACTCAAATCCGACCATCGTGGTGTTGTAGACAGATGCGTGACTCGTCACTAAAGACAACTTCATTCTATTCTGCCGTCCATATCCTTCTTTCATCGCACCATTGGCGGCGGAGACGTCAGTGGTTCTGCGTCAAGGGTAGACCAAGCAATGGACGTCTTGCGGACAGACCACTCTTCTGTAAATGGCGTCGAATGGTACGCGCAGACACTGAATGATGCGTTACAGACTCAATGTGCTGTGCTGTGGTTCGTGATGTGACTGAGCGATCCGTCACTGCCTAGCGCACAATTTGCCTGTCCTCACGTGAAATGGTGCATTGAGGTGGATGCGATAGACCACGTTCGGTCCGTCGTACCTTCCTGTATCCAACGGTCACATATCCGTATTACAGTTGTTTGGTTTCGTCCAATACGACTACCGATTTCCTTGAAAGATGATTCACAATCTCGGTAGACCACTATCCTTCCTCTGTCGAATTCGGATACTTAATCAAAAGCTGATCGTTGTTTTATACGAGACATAACTGATCTCTTTTTGAAAAAAAACAGAAGAAAAACACAATTGCCAAACTTGAAATCGTCAAAATCTCCAAGCCTTAAATATCGCTTTGAGGTGGCGCCACAGGCGTGCGTGATGTGTGTCTGCGCTGAAATTCTAATCATTTGCATATCTCACCTCCGCTCATGCATGTTGTAAATTTCATGTTATTTGCGTGCTTCCTTCAGGGTGTTGCATTTACGGTGGCCAGCAGTGTATTTATATATCTTGTGCAGATTTTCAATCGTTAATAAAATACTTTTTATTCATCCACTGAAGTTGAAGTACATTTTTTTTAGATTTTTAGTAGATGGCACACTTGATGTTAATACAGTTTCTTCAAATATTAATTAATTAATTTAATTTAATTAATTAGTTATATTTTAAGAGATGTATTTCAGTTGATATTACCCCTCTAGATGGCAGCATGATTTCATAAAACAGCTTTAGTTAAATTTGTGATGAAGATTTAACTTAACCTGAATAATCATATGCTAGTGAGACTTCAGGATTCCTTTTAAACTGGTTTTAAGATAAACTCTTGCCCTTTGTTCAACTTTTATCAAAAATGAAATTACAAATTTAATGTGGTTAAAAAGTTTTCATAGCTAATTTCAAAGGTGTTTTGCCATTTTATATTGTGATTCTGTCTTATGTATGTACACATTTATATTAATTGTTATTATTTAACAAAAACTAACTAAAATAAAAAAAATTTTCTTTGCTGATCTACACTCACTTCCAAAAGTTAAGCACGAAGATGTAAAATGCAAAAAAATCAACAAATACTGCTTTGATTGACACAAAATTTGGCAGTAAAGTAGCATATATATTTATACATAAAACAAAATCAATAATTATATACAGAAATGAAAACAATATTTAATTTTTGTAAGTTATCAGATAATGTCATACTGGAGACTTAAACAGAATTATGTATAAAGTGAAAATAAACAGCATAAAATGAAATAAAGGACACTAATAGGGTATGTGATCCCCCCTCATCTGTATGCAAAGTTTACACCTTCTGACCATGCTTTCAATTAGGTGGTCAACCACCGGAGAACTAAGCAATCGCCATTCTTCCTGTGGAGCAGTTTCCTGCTCAATAAGAGTGGCTGGAGGTGGGAAAAATGAATATACAGCACGGCCGAGAGCACCCCAAGGATTTTCAATGGGATTAAGGTCGGGTGAATATGCTGGCAACGCCATACGCGCAATCTCTTCACTCTCCAGGTAGTCATCGACGATGTCAGCTCTATGGGGACGTGCATTATCGTCCATTAAAACAAAAGTAGGTCCAACTGCTGCAGCGTACAATCTCACAATGGGTTCTAGGACTTCATCTCGATACCGGACAGCCGTCACAGAACCCCGTTTAAAGATGTGCAGGTCGGTGCGGTATCCTAATGAAATCCCAGCCCACACCATAATGCTTCCGCCTCGGAATGCGTGATGTTCGGTGATGTTTTGGGGCTGATTGCATGTTCCTCGTTTACGCCATATCCTTATACGCTTGGCATCTGGCTCCAGAGCAAATCTTGACTCATCAGTAAACATGACATTGCCCCAGTCAGACATAGTCCAATTGCCATACTCCCAGCACCACTTAAATCGTGCCTCTCTTGATTGGACGGATAGAGGAACACAAATTCGAGGTACCCGGGCATACAGTCCCTTCATATGTGATCTTTAGCTTACAGTAGCTGCAGATATAGCCTTACCAATGGACGCTGTAACCATAGATGCCACACGTGTGGAGATCACTCTGCGATTCCGCTTGGCTACAATAGCATATTTCGATCTTCCGCGGGGGTTGTAACGCCTGGGCGACCGCCTACGGGCCTTCGGACAACTGTCTGTGTGGTTTGGAATTGTTTCCATAAACGTGAAATTACAGAATGATGAACGCCGAAGAAAAGAGCAACATCTGTGATCGACTGTCCTGCTTCAATGCGCCCCACAGCACTCCAGCGCTCAGAATCTTCCATTCGTTTTCTGGAAGTCATAGAAACAGGTATGTCTTGAAAAAAAATTTACGAAAGTTTTAAACACCTTCTATCAGCACTTACAATCAACTTCTGTAACCCTTCATAAAGCTGGCTTCTTATAAGACTGCTCTTTTTGCATATATCTTGACATGAAAGCACGAATGGCTGTTACCTAACATATTTGCATACTTCCATCTACCTCTGCAGCGAATTGCATCCTCTTCAATTCTGATTGGCTTCCGGAAATTAACATTTTCCTCTCCGTGCTTAACTTTTGGAAGTGAGTGTATGTAGGAATTGATTTTAAAATTTTCTTTTTATATTATTTGTGTTTACCATAACTTTATGTTATATTTAGCATATCACACATATTCATTCATTTTGCTTTAAGAAACATTATGAAATTTATTAATATTGAGATATTGTACAAATAAAAAGAATTTGCTTTTTTAAAAAAAATGTGTTTCATTTTATAGTTTTACACAATAGCTTTTAATGTACGCTTTAAATGGGAATGAAACAAATAAAAAAAATTATTCTTTGATGTTAAGACTTTCAGGAGTACTTTGGTTTATTTATATAATTTAACGCTTTTGTACGTTTTAAATTTTGACGTTTTTCTCCAGAACTATATTGTTATTTAACTTGAAAGAAACAGCGTAAATAAATACTGAAATGAGAGAAAAATTTGCAAACTGCTCATCAAAAGAAACACCGAGGGCCTTTTTTGCTTGAATGTGAAAGTACTTTTCTTGAAGTAGCCTCTGAATTGAAACCGGGGAAGACGGAACCTAAATGAAAAAACAGAAGAAAATATTCATTATAAAATAAGTGTCTTGGCAGACAAACCACACAAGAGAAAAATAAACAAAACGGAAAGACGAGATTGTTCCAGGTCAGAAGAAAATTACTTTCTTTTCTTTCTGCTGCGAGTTCAAAATTCTGTTGTTGGTATTTTTTCGAAATAAAGTGGCATTATAATTGAATTTTTCAAAAGTATTTTAGATCCGGTTTTATTTTTGTAAGAATGTTTCAAATTAATTTGGAACAGTTCGCGTTACTTAACAGTTTTGTCCTATTAATTTTTTTTTTATAAAGGTTTATTAATAAAGCACAGTCAGATCCTTATTTAACGAACTTCTATTTAATAAAATTCGTGATTTAAGATATCCGACTGGTTGCGAAAACTTTTTATTTTTTAAAAAAAGGAGATATGGAGATTTTTTTGTTATTTTTAGATTTGTTTAGTGCATTTTAAGAAAAATGTGCTAAAATTAAGAACGGAAAAAGAAATTATTTCTGCTAAAATTGGAAAAAATAGGTAAAAATTGGCCAAAAATAGCACAAACGCGGCCCATTCTGTACCAAAGTTTTATGAACAAATTTTAAATTTTTTCAATCAATGCGTTGCAATATTATTCATTTTTGAAATGACCTTCAGGATAAGAGATATTTTCTTTTTTACAAAAACTAGAGCACTTTATCTTAGTTATTATATGAAATTGCTTTATTAAAAAAATTACAGTCCCTTACGTAAATATAATCACAAACAGTGATTGATAAATCTGAGGGTTAAAACAATTCTACTATTACACAGATCTTTCAGAAAAAATTTCAGTAAATTATGTTGAAAACTTTTTTAACAATCGCTGACCCCGTTTGATTATTTTCAAAAAATCACATTTCAAGTAAAACGCGTCTGGTGTACTTCGTTTGGTTTACGTATTGCTAACCAGATATGGTATAATATGTAAATTGTTATTATATATGCTTTGGATATTATTTTCTTTTTTATAAATTACAAGTATGAAAACCATTTAGATTATATTATTGTATTTAAAAATAAAATTCAAATTCAAAGGGAAACTTCATAAGCAAATAATTTAAGCACTTTAAAAACACCACTGAAACAGAGAGAAAAATTATAATAAAAATATTATCAAAATCCCAACAATTCATAATTTTTGCAAAAAATTTGAAATAAATAATAAATAAATAAACAAGTAAACAAAATTTTAAAATTGACAGCTAAATCGATAAATTAGAATAAAATCAAACAAAACAATAATTAAATAAAAGCTAATACCCCAATGTAAAAAGAAATCAACTGAAAATCATTCGACAAGGTGCTTCAAAAAATTTCATTTAATCGGTCACTATACAAGTTGTACAAAAAAAATCAATTTGTAAGTAATAAAATGAATTAAATTCATTATTTTGTTACATTCTCTTTTTAATTCATTAGTTTTAAAAAGGATAAGAGATTTTTTTGTCTTGATACTTTAATTTTATATCAAGGAGGTTTGCCATCTTAGTTTTCTGTGTGCAAGTATTTAATAGATATTAATGGAACTTAACACACACACACATATAAATTATGCGGTAAATATATATTCTAAAATATAATTTAATAAATAAATGCAATTAATTAGTGCTTAGAAATATTTAAAAAATTCTGAGATAGCTTTAAGTTATCCTTTTCAAATATAATTTATAAGTATCTCTAATGTGTTGAAATATATTTATAACTATTTCCTGTTTAGGTGTATAATTTATGCTTGCACAAAATAATTTAATTTTTCAAGAACATCAATTTAAAAAAAATGAAAAAAGTGTATTTTTTATTAAAGTGGTATTACAATACTCACCTAAATTCTGTTTTTAATTAAGTATAATACTTGTGGAATTAATATCAATGTTTGTTATACTTTTAATAGCTTGTCTGATACAAACCGTTTGATACATCGATAAAAGTAAATCTACAATTAAAGTTTACTTCGATTATAGAATTATAAAATCGATATAAATCAAATATATAACAATAATTAATTTCATATCGATACAAATACAATTATTCTTTTTTTAAATAGTTTTTTACATTAGATTCGATGAGAGGCCTTACTAAAATAATTCTATTGAAGAAAACTAGAGAGATTGATGAATTTTATTTTAAAATCTTACCTGTATAAAAACATATACTTCAGCTTTTTATTATTTTAATTTTTTAATTTTTACGTACTTTTTCATGCAAGAGGAATTTAACAAACTGAAACATACTTCTGAAATGATTTTCTTAATGTTTGTCAAAACATTTATTTTTAATAGAAGAAAAATATAAATAACTTAATATTTTTGATAATTTAGAATTTGTGTTTTTAAGGAGCAAAATATGATATATTTCTTTTATCAATGAGATTTCTGTAGAAATTAAATAATGCATGTCACATATATTTCTGCAATCAGATATTGGTCAAGGTTGTCTCTTTAAAAATACTTTTTGAACAATATCGCGTGTTTATGTCAGTAAATATAGTGCATAATTTTGAAGAATTCGTTTCATTTTAAAATAATAAATCACAGACAGGATGCTATAAATTTAAGTAGAACTTTACTAAGTCTTTAGAAGTCTGACATGTTAGTTTATCAAGTTCTTAAAAAATAGCACACACACATTCATAACCGAGTATTGTATATACCGTTTGTTTGGGTTTAGAATAGTTAATTTTTGATATTTTCCTTCAGAGTTGATCGGAAATGGTTTGAATTCATTTTATTTAAAATTTATTGAGATCCCACAAACACGCAAGTTCAAAATCATAAAAAATCTTGAATGTGGTAGAAAATAAAGATAATAGTTGGTAGGAAAATGTATAGTTTTCAGTTAAAAAAATTCTAAGGTTTCGGAAACGCTCTCCATTAAATAATCTCGCGCAGCTTTTGGTACTTTGTGCATTTTCTCTATAATAACACCTACATTTGTTTTGCATACGTATGTGGGACGGCGTCTGAGGTTCGATTTTAATGTTGAAATAAGCGCATAGAGTTAAAATAACTTAATTTATTAATAACACAGCTAAACATTAACTATTTTACAAGGGGTTTTAAATTATTCGAAGATAACACCATACTAATTCCGAAAACACGTACTCTTTCTCGAAACAACGGAGAGTGATTTCCTCGACTACCTTCGTTCAAGCTTTGGTGCAACTCCAGTTTCTTCTTTCTGCCACCTTTATAAATACATAATCTCATCGTATCGCACAATAAAACTCGTGGTTTCGATTAGTGGTGCCATCTCTTACAATAAAATCAAAAGTAAAGAAAACTTGCACTCCTTTCCTACATGTATATAAGGTAGCACATTTAAAATAACCTATCTAATCTACAGGAAAAGGAAAACAAGAGCCTTTTCTTCCATAAAGGAAACGAATGAAATTTCCAAAATGAGTTTTTCAAGTATATGAAAGTATATATATATTATCATTAGTGTATTATTATTATTACATAAATATAAATATAGTATGATTATAAACAGGACATGTTTTAAATAACATGCATAATGATTTCTGAAATTCTTCTCAATTCTTTTTCTTAAAGCCGCCTAGTGAGAACATTTCAAGATTTTATAATCAGATGACTTTTTAAATGAACACTATAAATCTTAATTTTTCTTATACTCTCGTGAAATTTTAAATTATTCAAAAATTTTTGGAAAGTTTTTCAGGAAAAATAATGAAAACAAGTCATATACAAATGAGATAAGCTTCTTCAAAATTTTGGATGCAAGACAATTATTTTGTAATATGTGCGAATTTCCCGAAAATTGTATCGATCCTATAAGCTATCCGGTTTTTTTATGTATTTAATCTAAAGACTTCATTAAACATTGTGAAAATTGTACTGGTTCTTTGTGGTTAAAACCATAATGGCGTCTTCACTTAGAGACTGCATGGTTTCTAAAAGAAATGAAATAAATCCTTCGAAGTTATACGAAAACAAAATTCCAGTAATTCAGAAGTTTTGGTGATAAAATGTCGCCAAATAATAAAGCGTCATTAATAACATTGGGCAGTTTGACATTACAGTTGTTTCTAATGTTGACCTGCAAACACTTTTCAGAATGGGACATGATTGGAGATAATTATCACTTCAGACGAAAATTAAAGTTTCACTTGAGTAGAAGTATATTATATGCAGCTGATAGTTGTGAATACACAACACTTTCTGATTGATATGATAGTTACAATATCATATAATTGAGGTGATGCAATATCATTTATTTTTTTCAGTACTTGATCGGATTTTGTTTTAAAAATTTGAATTTCATTTGTAAAGAATAAGAGAAGAAATAGGTATGATTGTCTTATCTCTTGTGTTTGTCTCAGTGAAAATATTTCTACATGCTAATTTTAAGATTAAAAAAAATTGTCTTAAGATTGACATATTTTGAATGCATGTTTCTTCTTAATCCGGGAGTGGGAAAGCGGGGTATAGAGTTACCCTAAGCTCACGAAATCATTAATTCTAGGAAAACTGTTTGTTTGTTACCTATGACCTTGACAGTATCCTCCTATATCACAGTCTTCATGGGAACTAAGGTGTGTTATGAGTGGCGTGCTAGCCATAAGGATCATGGCTAGCGTGTCATGAGTTCGATCCCTGTACAACTAAAGATCCATTGTGTAGGGCAGCGATGCACGTTAAATCTGTCGAGAGCTCAAACGTCACTCTCGTTGGTGTGGTGTGGTAGTTAGGGGAGGGGGTTGCCAGCTCAGGTGTCGTCGTCGTCCCTTGGCCATAGTTCAAAAGTACGAGGTCCATCGCCAAAAGCCCTCGTGTAGCTGACCAGTGCGACGTTAATATTCACTCACTCACTCATGGGAACTTAAATGTATCTGTCACATATCGCCCTCTTTTTGAAAGTGACAGATAAATGTTTTTTTTTTTTGGTGCAATTTGAAGGTACTTGTTTGGACTGAGTTCCCAGCGACCGCTTTTGTTGTTTCAAACGTTTATGTAGACAGGCTACATTTTCCTTCATTTAAGTGGTTTTGATTGATGTGTTATACTGCTTATTATGGTTTATAAATATAATGAGCAATATATATATGTATAAAAAAGAAATAGTATGTGTGATCTCTATTGAAGGAAGCAGAAATGATCAATCAAGAGAAGAACCTGCTAAAATAATGCATATTAATCATAATAGTGAAAGTAAATTTAAGAAAAGCGATGGACATGAAACTTTTAAGTTAAAGAAAAATTTTCAAATGCTACCTAAAGAACTCCATCAAAAAAATGGAGCCATAAGTGTAGCACAATACACACTTCTCCCTGTCAAAAAGCCACTAGAACGGAAAAGTTCAACATGCTAATTGTCGATCATCAAAGGACAATAAAAACTGCAATAACTTGAACAACATATGACAGTTTGCAAATTTTTAAAAGTAGGAAAGTATGCTTTCTCTTAATTAAATGGTTCACTATGTGGGTGTTACCGTGTACAATGAAAATAATTATAAACAAAGGACAGGGGGGACTCAACCATCCCGCCTGATCATTAACGTTAGCAATGAGTTAGCCTTGTTCCCGGGTTAATTACGACTTTATTCCAGTCTAATTTTAAACTTAACACATTATTATTAAATATTCAGTACATTAATATTAAATGGTATTATACATCGGAATGGTTACATAAAAAGAAATAAAATTTACGATTCGATAATATTTTCAGTTTAATAGATGTATCATCAGAACTTAATGGACTAAATTCATGGCGGTCACATGATAAATATAAACACGTGTTCTACATTGAATTCAAACGGACGATAAATATATATAGCTCGTACTTTTATTCTATTTGTAAACTTAGGTAAAATTTCAAATTATAATTGGGTAAAGATGCTCAAGAGTTATAAAAATTTCTGCAAAAGTTTGGAAATTTTAAAAAGTTTTGTTTATACATGTACTTTTAAATAAAGTGACAAATATTAATTTTTAAAAAGTTCTGTAAAAAGCGTAATTGTAACAAAGTGCATGAACTGATTGCTGAAATAGATAATTGCATTTATCGTGACTATGACGTCACATGTGTTTTGAACTTGATTGGCTAAAAACACGTGGTTTGAAATATCATATAATTAAAACGTCCCATGAATTTAGTCCATTAAAAATTGTTGTTAGGCCATCATCAATTCCAAATGGCATCAGGAATGGTTTGTTTGATGGCTTTTTCAATCAGTCATCGCAGACAAATATTCATAGATTAATTTCGAATTCAGATTCAGTAAATACAACAGTAAATGGTTAATTTAAGTTTAATAGCAAATGAAGTGCGCTTCACTCGTTCACGTACAGAAGATCTCTGATCAAAACAAAAGAAGCTTTTACATCCCAGCCCCCTCTATACTGAGGGGTTCTACTAGTGTGATTATTTAAATAATCACTATAAATTGTTATAATTGTTTTTAAGGAGTGATAAAGTTAGCGTAATTTCACCATTTTTGAATAATTTAAATGTGATGCGGGAATCCGAAAGATGTATTTTATTTGGTACGGCCATTTTACTGAATTAAGCGATTGGGAAAATTTCAAGGCTTAGTGATGGAAAAAAAAATTATTTGTAAATTTTTCTTTCTGCGTTATAAAGAAAGACACAAGATAATACTTTTGAAGGAAGAAGGTTATCCTTTGATTCAAATTGCTGGCCACACACAAGTGGTCTCTTTCTTTTTGTAGAACAATGAAAATATTCTGAAATAGCTTTACTAGCACACCAGAAGAGATCTGGTGACCCACGAAAACAACTTTGGTAGAACAGCGTATATATTGCCTACCATTTAAATAAATGGTTCATTCACATAATTTGTCTGTGTTCGACTTTGAATGTGAATATTTGCTCTCAAGCTGTGACGGGAAGACTGCTGGGAACTGGATTACAAGGCTTCAGAGCTCGCCCAAAACCATAACTGTCTGATTGGCACGGGCAAAGGATCATTCTTTTATGGACTGATAAAGACATAGAAAAGGTAATATTTGGTAATGAAAGTCAGTTTTGAATTTCAGGTAACTAAAATCGTGCCTACGTAAGATGACACACTCATAAAGAATTCAGACCTCGGTGTATGAAGTGCATTCGACATAAGCGATGACATAGAGCTGCATATCGTTTCTTGTTTTGAAAGATTTTATAAAGAAGCACAGGAAAACAAGGAATACGCAACATAATATGATGAAATACAAAACAAATAACTATCAGTAGCAAGGTTTTGCAAATCGGTGGAACACTGGGACAATAATGCTCCATAATTACTGTGCAAATATATCCCAGAAATGGCTGAAAGACAATAATGAAATAGAAAGAGCTGACCAGGAAGGTGCTGGTGCAATCCGATGAAGACATGGCTGTAACGTGATATGATGTTCGAACTCAACAAGCATAAGTTTATAGTTGATGCTTTAATATTTTCTTTCAACTATGTTGTAACGAAAGACTTTTTTTTGTAAAATTGGTGCATTCCATAACCAAAAGATGTAGAGCCGTAATTACAGTAATCGGCTGGTGCATAAAATATTGATATTCAAACATTTAACAAGTATGTTATTTTCAAAATGCATGTTAAATGCATGAGTTCTACTACGTATAACATGTTTTCAGTTTCGTTGTTCTTCTACTACACATGCACAATTGATTCTATAAAAATGTTGTTGTACTAAAACGGTAATATTTGAAACCACAGCATTAAAAAATACACTAGAAGAAATAACAGTAGTAAAGGTAATACAATAATTTCATGTGAAAATTGTGGACAAAACTAGCCAAACAAATGGGTGTTGAACGATTTACCACTGAACATGTTTCCTTGTCGTTAAGTGTTCAATAAACACTTTCAGGTAGTTCTAGACATCCATAAACACTTGTTACAGTTCTTAAATAAATTAAAGTATTACAAGTTATTAAAGTTTATATAATATTTATTACACTATCAAGCTAAAGCAATAATGATGTCGACAAAATTCAGAGTGTAGATAATTTTTCTTTGATAAAAGAAATTTTAAGGAAAGTGCTTAAATTTATTCAATGAATGACAAAGTAATGTTTTATAAAACTTCAATATTTAATTAGTCTTATTTTTTCAAATGGATAAATTTTGTCTAGACACATGTTTATCTTAACATAATATCCGTGTACATTATGTTCATGCATTTAGTGATTAGATATTCATTATAAATGTAAAGATGCAGTTATTTATTTTTTTTAAAAAAAGGGATAACGAAAAAACTAGTTTTCTATAGCATTTGTCATAACTTTCTCTTTTCGCATTATATTTATTCATGAAGCAGAGTATATTTATCACAGTAAAATAATTTTTATTTTCCGTTGGAAAAAATATAAGAAATTAAAATTGATATTTCTGACCAAAGAAGTACAGTTAATGAAAGGTTAATTAGGGTGTTAATTAAAGGGAGAAAAAAATGATCCGGTGTGTTAGATATACTTGCAAAATAGTAAATGCTGGTCAAAATAGCATAATTCACTTTGTCGTTTCTGTTATTTTACTTAATGCTGGAAGTATTTCTTGAAGAAAAGATGTTATTTTCCTTCAGGTTTCAGTGCATATATCTTGATTATAAACAAAGAAATGTTTCCAGATCTCTTAGAAAAATTTATCTTTCTAAATATTTTTACTCTGTTGTTAGTTGCAGCAAAGTGATGGTCTCAAAATACCCATAAACTGCTTCCATTGCCTCTTTCATTTTATTTAATGTAGAATAGAATTTCTTGAAGAAAATACTTAAGCGAATTCTAAAGATAGTTTCAACTGTCAAGAGAGAATAAAATATGATTAAAATATTCATGAATAATAAAAAATGTCAGCGTTAGAAATACCACTTGAGATCTGAGATATTTCATCTTGAGATATTTCAATTGCTTTTATAAAATTGCCGCATTGTAGCAAAAAGTACTTTGCAGTAGAAATCGTCTGCAACTTTTGGATTTTTATCAAATTACGTATATATATTTTGTAAATTTAATAATAAATAAATTTCCATGCCTTTTAATTTAATTTGAAGTAAAAAAATATACGCAAGGAAAAATACTTTTCAACTGATGTTTTTGTTGATGAATATTTAATGCTTGAAGATATTTTAAAATTGTTTTGGTTCACCACATTCCAAATAAAAACAAAAGGGTACAGAATAATCTATATCCTGTTATTGCTTTAAAAATTAATGCATTCTGTATCAACTAGTTTCAATGCACCTGAATAAGAATGGAATTTTTTAATCGAGGTTAAGCAAAATTATGGGCCATTTTCAGTAGAAAATATTTATTGAACCAGATTTGAAATGTATACATATACTTCAGTTCCTTTTTAATTTATCTTACAAAACTTGTAATATTTCTTTTTTCGAATTGAGTTATTTTATTTAGTACATTTTAAGTTATTGTGTGTTAAATATGTAAAATTGTAATACATTTTTGACAGTATGATTCTGAATAAGGTAGTTATTATTTGTGCATAAAGATTAATTGAGAAATATGAATTTTGGCGAACTTATGTAGTAGAATTTTAATTGCAGTTTTGTTTATATATCTTAGAAAGTTTGTTTACGATAATATATAAAATTATGCTATCCATGTACAAACAGCACGTTAATTACTCTTTTACAATAACTGTAACACACCAGTTAAAGTTAATACAATTCAGTACATAGCAGTTGCAATAGAAAGTACAATTACAGCGACAGTGAATGCTGAGATCTGACAACAATCGAATTTGCCTGTCATATTGTCAGACGAATTCACTGCATTTTGGAGATCTTGGTAACTATGAGTTTCTGACTATGCAAATACATGGGGCAAATATAATTTAATCCTGGAGTAAGTTTTCGACTTTGTTTATTTATATATATGCAGTATTCGAATAATAATATTTACAAACCTCTTACCTGAACAGTTTGTACTTATGTAACATTAAATAGATTACTTTATCATTGTTGAGTTGCTAACTGCTTGTTGACGCTATTTGCGCAAACTAAATCCAATTTAAAAACGTAAAAATGTAAATAATCGCCTCAATTCTTTGCCAAATATATCATTAGATGTCGACTAAACTGAAAAAAAACTAAACTGAATTCAAATTTGTAGTGATCATAAATAAAAGGCGCATTATTAACCATATACAGTCGTACCACGATTTAAAGAATTTATAGGAGCCGAACATTTTATTCGCTGATTCGGGGTAATTCGTTATATCGAGGTTCAAACAAAATTCAAACTTCTTACACTTATCTTTTGGATATTTTATAATAAGCAACTATACAAAAAACACCCATTGTTAGATATCCACATAATTTTTATCCAACAGCTAAAAATACTACAAATAAATTATTACTCTCCAGTTAAATTGAAAACTGAAAATTTTGACTAATAGGTGTTTGCGAAATTTATTTATTGATTGATTGATTGATTCCTGACTCGAGAGAGTTCTTTTAAACTTGTAATGAGGGATTATTCCTACTTCCCTCTAACCCCCTTGTCTACTCTCGGACCCGGCTAGATGTGTGGGAGGAACTAATTGATCAGTATGATTCACTTTCGTTGTTTTATTGTCCCAATATTCAATACAGACACAATAATAATCCAAATAAGATTGTTTTGATCAATAACTAGAGCGTGAAGGTGAGAAATGTTAACATGGGGATAATATTTACAGACATTCAACTCATTTCTACGATAACTTCTACAAGCTCGTTTTGAACTCGGACGCGACTAACAGTTTTCTCTCTAATTTCTATTTAAATAATAAGCACTATACCTGAACTCTTGTAATTCAAAAATCCTATAGATGAGGCCTTGAGCACTAATATAATTGGCTTGATCACCTCACATCCGAGCGATCCTCAATTTAATAATCTAAGATTCTCACTTCACTAACACTCAAAACTCGCGAATACAGAATTTATATAATAAACTTAATTTGTATAATCACGTTTTCTTACCTTCGGTGGTTGGTTGAAATAATTATTTCTCTTAAAGAATCCTCAAGGAGCTAGTTAGAGCCGCGTATAAGTGCATCCAAAAACTGTAGGAAAAAGTACTCTGTGTTATTGACTTCCTGTATGAGGAAGGTATAGTCCACAGTTCTTAAATCTGTAAATGTTAGGAGCGAATACGCAGTTTTGAGCAGGAGTTTCCAGTATTAATTTCTGCTATTAACTCGTTATTCATTGTTTTGATCAACTCAACAATGTCCTCAACTTGATTTGACAGGAAGCAGTCGGTCATCAAGATATCAAACATTAACCATCTAGTAACAATTTCCTGCAAGCCATTGTGGATCGAGATGAAGATAAGAAAGGAATTTTGTCCTAAGACTAATCACGATAGGTTCACTCATAACTCCATCTGTCTCTTTATGCATGTTCTATGGACCTTCACCTTCCCCGTTCTTGTTTGATGCTACAAGATAGCTCCTTCAGCTCAAACAAAAATAATAGCGTCTTTACAAAACTTAATTTCAATACAAACTAAATAAAATATTCATTGCTTGAAAGTAATTCAGTTTATTTTAGCGCCTATTACATTAAATAGAGGTCTTTATGGCCTCATTAGAGGAGAAGAGGAAAATGTGTAAGATATCCATAGACTACCTTAAAACTGTGTGAACTTTCGCCAAAATCGACAATTTTATGATTCTTATATCTTATGGGGCTATTCCGTGATTAGCATACAAAATCCTTATCATTTCCGTCCACTAGAACAAAACTTCTAAGTCGTGTTTAGTAAAGCAGATACCATTACTTTAAGCAGATGATGTCACACTTTAAA